>JBAMCF010000950.1:0-12251 GCA_037075285.1 Drosophila lutescens | reverse complement strand
CATATTGCCTACATATCCATGCGTAAAAAAGCCATGTATGTGTAAGAAGCCACTGTAATCATTACTACATCTGAACATTGAAAAAAAAACTATAAAATGGGCATGGAAAATGACACCACAGTCTGTGGAATTTGCAAAAAGACCCGCGTTTCTAATGGTACCCAAAATTGGGTACAGTGCGATAATTGCAAAGAGTGGTACCACTTTGTCTGTGCTGGAGTGAACAGTACTATTGCGCAGTTGGATTGGACTTGCGCCTTGTGCAAAGTCCCGGAAACAGGAGCGGTCGGAATAAGTGACTGCAACATCCAAGGAAAAGGAAAAGGACAATCCATTTGACATACAAATTAATCAGGCAAATTTGGATATCTCGAAATTGCAATCCAGTGCAAGTTTAAACTTGAACGCCACCATTACATTCCATGTCCAAATAATTTGATGTTGGCAATGCTGGAGGAAACACGCGAAGTTGTTAAGAAGTACATCGAGCAAAAATACATATTGCTTTCCCAAACACAAGGAGCACACGCTATGTCACTTCCATCAATATCAATTGGACCAACTGCATCCCAGCTAGCCGCAAGACAGGTGCTATCGCCGGATCTGCCTACCTTCAATGGCAACCCAGAGGACTGGCCAATTTTCATCAGCATGTACGAAAACAGCTGCGCAATAGCCGGCTTCTCGAACGCTGAAAACATGCTTGGACTACAGAAGTGCCTCAAGGGTAAAGCCTACGAATTGCGTGGATAAACTGCTACTTCCAGCGCTGGTTCCAGAAGTTATCAACACCCTGAAAACCTTTTTTGGGCGCCCAGAACATGTCCTATCGTTTGGATCGACAAAATCGGGAAGATCAACGTACACAAGGGCAGATTGGAATCTCATTGATTTCGCCATGGCAGTACGCAATGCATGTGCAGAACTGTGGAGGTCTGCAACTGACCTCTCATCTTGACAACCCAATGCTCCTGCGCGAGCTCGTTGATAAGCTGCCCACGCAACAGAAACTGAACTGGGCCTTACACCCCCGCTGTGACGCTATACCAGTTGTTAAGTCATTCAGCGACTGGTTGTACAAATTAGCAGAGGCAGCATCAACCGTTTTAACCGCACCGAGTTCAAGGTATAGCACTGTGAACACTCACACACAGGCTCACAGAGGAGTGGACAGCGATGACGATTCTCAATCAGATCAAGAAGCAGCTTCAAGCCTCACATGTGCGATGTGTAAGTCCACTGAACATCAAGCTGCCCAGTGTCAGAAATTTCAGATGCTAACTACTGAAGAACGCCAGCGCGTAATTAACGAGACCAAAGCGTGCTACAGGCAGTGCCTAAAGTTCCACCGTCGCAAATGCTTTTCAAGACGTGACGAGGCATCGACAATTGTCAGTCCAAGCACCACTCACTTCTGCACAGAGATGCACCGAGAGCCGAACTCGTCAGTGCCCACCATAAGGATAGCGATCATGAAGAACAATACTTCCGAATCGTGCCAGTCACTCTATATGGAAACGGAGTAACTTTCAACACCTTTGCCTTTTTGAATGAAGGCTCATCTGTCACGCTTATTGACGTCAACACTCGAACCACTATGCCTGCAATGGGCTAGCGAAACCACTCGCATAGAGGAAACATCTACCAAGGCTAACATTCAAATATCAGAAGCGGGAAGTCAGAAGAGGCTGTGGTTAAACAACGTACGCTCAGTTAAAAACCTGGCTTTACCAAAACAAAGCGTCGATGTCAACAAACTATGCAACCAATATTCACACTTGCAAGGACTGCCATTACAGTCATACTTCAACGCACAACCGATGATTTTAATTGGCGACAACAACTGGACTGTGGCAGTACCTCGGAAGATTCGTGAAGGAAGACACAACGCCCCTATCGCCTCAAAGTGTTCACTGGGATAGAGCATTCAAGGATCATGCAATTCAAACCGCCACATCTGCTTGCATCACTGTGACTGTAACTGGCCAGAAATCGACAGAGCCGTTAAGGAAAGCTTCAACGTAGACCCTATCGCACTGAAGGAGCTCCACTCTGAAAACGATAAAAAGGCTATAGTTATTCTTGAAAATACTTGTAAAAAAATCAACGACCATTATGAAGTTGGCTTGCTTTGGCGCGATAAGGAGGTAACTTTGCCAGAAAGCTATTCTACCGCCTTTAAACGCCTCAATTGCCTACGAGCCAAAACTAAAAAGGATCCAGATCTGTTCGATCAAATACAAGGACAAATCGACAATCTCATTGCAAAAGGCTACGCAGTCGAGCTCCAACCCGAAGATGTAGCTGCCAAGAAAAATCGAGTGTGGTAACAAGCCAAAAAAAATAAGACTAGTAAGCCACGGAAAATCGCTTAATGATTTTATGCTGAATGTCTGATATTCTTATGTCGTTTAGAGTCGATCGTATCGCCGTATGTGCAGACATCGCCAAAATGTTTCATCAGATAACCATTCAAGAAAGCGATAGACATGTACAACGATTTCTATGGATTACCTTCGGAATTTGCTGCGCTCCTTGCATTGCTCACCATGTTCGAGACAAAAATGCATATGAATACAAGAATTCAAATCCGCGTGCTTATGAATCCATAACACAAGCTCACTACGTAGACGATCTCATTGACAGCTACAAGGACGACGATGAAGCCATTAAAGTTGCGTCTGAAGTCAAAGATATTCACTCCAAAGGCGGATTCATTATCAGAAATTGGATTTCCAGCTCTACCGCAGTTCATGAACATTTCGGAGAGCGCCAAATCGAAAGCCAAAATTCAAAAGAGCTGGGGAGCACTGAAAAGTTGCTTGGTATGTATTGGGATCCTACCAGTGACGTTTTTAGGTACATTTTCAAATTTGCGAGATTGAAACGAGACGTCCTGAATGGTGAAATAGCGACAAACAAACGCGAAGCTCTTCAAGTACTGATGTCCGTGTTTGATCCCCTTGGCCTTTTATCTTGCTACACCATTGGTCTGAAAATGCTACTCCAAAAGGTGTGGCGTACTAGAATAACTTGGGAGCAAGAACTGCCGATTACACTACTCGCCCTTTGGAGCCAATGGAAGACCGTACTACTACAGGCAGGAGTCCGACTGACTTGCACACATTCGTAGATGCAAGTGAAGACGCCTACGCGGCTGTTTCCTACCTCCGTATAAAGCAAGGAGATAACATCGAAACTGTATTAGTAGCGGCTAAATGTAAAGTCGCGCCTTTAAAGCCCCTCTCCATTCCACGCATGGAACTCTTGGCGGCAGTAATGGGAGTAGAATTACCAAAAAGGATCATGAACACTCGAGGACTAAAGATTGATACAACAACATACTGGTCATACTCCTGACGCATCTACATAGAATAATGGCCCACCATTTTTGGGACAGCCGGAAGCGTAATGGCCATGCCAAGGAGTCGAATTCAACATTCAACTTCGTAAACATGTCTTCCTTGTAAGAGAGCTTGATCAGTTAAATTTTGCAGCGGATTATTTCTCGGATTGGAAACGTCTGTACAGAGCTGTAGCGACCTTTATCCTTTACATCCAAAGACTGCGCGCAAAATGCAGCGGAAAAGAGCTACCAAAAACACTCAACTCTGAAATCATAGACGGTCACGAAGGATTACCACGAGAAATCTCACCATATGCTCCACGAGACGACCATCAACTTAATTCGAAGCCAATTCTACATATCACGTCTGCGAGCCTTGTACAAAAATGTTCGAAAGGCATGTCAAAAATGCAAAAACTCCAATTCGTCGCCACAAGTGCCCCAAATGGCACCGATTCCAGCAGCCAGACTCGTATGCTTTGAAAGACCCATCACCTATACTGGGGTAGACTATTTTGGCCCCATATTGGTAAATGTTGGTAGGCACAAGGAAAAGCTCTGGGGAGTTCTATTTACATGCCTTACCCTTAGAGCTGCACACATAGAAGTAGCATATAAGCTCGACGTAAGCTCATGCATAATGTGTCTCATCGCCGAACACTCGATCACAAAACGGGAATGGAGATACACCATATACTCCGCAGCAGAACCCGACAGAGCGGACAAATCGCACCATTAAAACTATGGTCGCCCAGTATATCGAGGATAAGCAGACGATGTGGGACGAACTGCTCCCTGAGCTGAACCTCGCTATAAACATCAGAGTTTCTGACTCCACCAGATTCAGCCCGGCGTTTATTATACAAGGCAGAGAGCCAAGACTCCCAGGGGCCTTGTACGACGAAGTCACGCCGGGGCCAAGCCATGTCCCGAGACCACCCGTCGCGAACGCGGAGTTGCTGCGCGACGTGTTTAAGGTGGTCCAAACAAACACCCAGCGAGCTTCGATGGAGCAGCGAAAGCACTACGACCTCAAACGGCGCGCGTGCAGACCAACTTTCGGATCGCTGGTCTTCGCAAAGCAGCAACACTTGTCCAAGGCGGCGGATAACTTTACTGCAAAGTTAGCACCCAAGTACGAGGGGCCGTACAAGGTGGTCAAATTCATTTCGGCCACGATCGTTCGATTGCAGCACACACGAACTAAACAACGCAAGACAGCATCGCTCGGAGACCTAAAGGAAGCAGTCGACGATCCGGAGACCCAGAGTCCGGTACCGGTAGAACAGGACAGCCCAGACGTAGCCAAGACGACAGAGCAGGTTTAGTGGTCGGGTGACCCTAAACTCCGACGCAGAAAGCCCGCACCGCGGCCTCATCGTAGAGGCAAATAAATCAAGCCAGCGGTCGAGTGACCCCCAAAATGGTGCAGTACCTACAGATTAATCTGCACCACAGTAGGCAGCATCTGCTGCCCTCCTCACCCGCCTGGAAACGGGCAAAATAGACCTAGTCCTCATCCAAGAGCCATGGATGGTTGGAGACAACATCTGTGGCTTATCAACCCCCACATACAAGCTTTTTCATATGAAGGGTAAGGGTAAACCTAGGACCTGCATTCTCATTAAAACACACTTTGACACATTTCTAATCCCACAGTTTAGCGAAGGCGACCTTACCACGGTCAGGCTGGAGCTAAACTCACACACACATCACACCATATCATCGTTTTATCTGGCTCATTACCAAGAGGGGCCATTACCAAACATCATAACACAACAGCTCATACACACACACACGTCTAAGGAACTCATCCTGGGTGGAGACGCCAATTCACACCACTCACAATGGTGAAGTACAAATACAAACGAAAGGGGTGAGTTACTTTATGACTATCTCCTTCAATCCAACCTATTCATTTGCAACAAAGGTAATGACCCTACTTTCATCACTAGAAATAGGAGGGAAGTTCTAGACATTACCCTGTTATCTGACACCCTACTTAACCATCTTGAAGAGTGGAAAGTGGGAACTGAACTCTCCTGAATTTACAATATCTCTAGAATGTCCTCCCCCCGAGAACATAAGAAATCTAAGACACACTAACTGGGGTTTCTACAAAAAACTCCTCGATAGAAACCAAAACACTCCACCGACTCCACCGACTCGACAGTCAGGAATTACAAAACATAGTCAATACTTTCACTGACATCTGTGGTGAGGCCAATAAAAAGGCCTGCCCAAGCAGAACAGTCAAAACAAAGCACAAACCGCCTTGGTGGAACACCACCCTGGCGGCTCTTAAAAGCGACTGCAGAAGTCACTTCAACAAAGCTAAATACAGCAACAGCGAAGCTTTCTTGAACACGTACCATACGAAGCTAAGCCAATACAAAAAGGAAATTAGGATTTCAAACCGAAGAGAATGGGCCAACTTCTGCAGTAGCATAGAATCTACAGCGGAGTCTTCCAGGCTCAGAAGAATATTAGCAAAATCTCCAGCAACCGTTGGATACCTAAAATCCAATGATGACACTTGGAAGGGTAACAGCCAGTAAACTTTAGAACTCCTGCTAGATACCCACTTCCCTAAAATCACTCAAGCAGTAGAGAACCTCCACTTAGAGGAGAACCTCGACGAGACGCACTCATGACACCACATTGAGAAATTTGTATGGGAGTTCCGGTTTTTCACTCAGGATAGCTCAAAGGAAATTTTTTCGAAGTCACCGGTGATATCACCAGTGCCTTATAAAAATTTGTCATATGAGATGTCACCACCCGTGATATGTCACGTATGATTTAACGTGTGACATTCAGAATTTGTCAAAAACATTTTTAAGTTCCCTTTTCTTAATAAGAAAGACGTACCTTACCGGAAAACAAAGGTTTTCTTCGTGGTATATTTCATCGTTTTTTTTTTTTTGTAAACTGGTATTATTCATTCATCGTTTTCTAATTTGTATGCAAAGCACTTATTATTTATATGATGCGGGTTCTGGGGCAATTTGCATATTAATGACCCCCTAGCCTACTCTCCAATGCACAACATGCGTACCGTAAAGGCAGATTAACAGATACCGCCCTGCACTCCTTAGTGTCTTGTATAGAAAGAGGATTCCGTAACAAAGAATACTCCCTGGCAGCCTTTCTAGACATAGAAGGCGCTTTCAACAATGTCATTATAACGGCTATCACTGGCGCTATGACGGAACTGGGCATTGAGCGTCCTGTAGTGGTAGGGTAGTATACTCCATTATGGGATCAGCACAATCGGCCAAGAACGATAGTAGAGGAACACCGCAAGGCGGTTTTTTTTCCCCTCTGCTATGGGTTATAGGTGTTAATAAACTTCTATCACTTCTAGAGGAAGCGGAAAGAAAAGTGGTGGCCTATGCGGACGACGTGGTTCTCCTACTGCAAGGAAAATTTCCTCAAAAGCTCTGCAACCTGACGGAGGCAGCCCTATCCACACTCTCAAGATGGACAGCGCGTTGCGGACTAACTCTACCTTACCCTTAGCAACCAAGCAAAGTATTTAGGTGTCATCCTTGACAAGAAACTTCTCTGGGCAGAGAATATCGCGGAGAAAGTTGGGCTTATATACTCAGTTGCCTCCAAGCTTAACTTGCACACAGGTGGGTTTTCTCGCCTGAACTAGACATAAAAGTCTCATTTCGAAGAGAAAGTCCATAAGTGGGGCGCTTCGCGTTCTGCCACTGAAGCATTGAATACAATTCTCGACCTTGAATCTCTAGACCTGCTTGCCAAAAGCTGGGCATCAGCAACGGCGCTGAGGCTCCGCGACGCGGCGGCCTGGTTAACAGCTTGCCAAAAGCTGGGCATCAGCAACAGCACTGATGCTCCGCGAAGCAGAGGCCTGGTCAACAGGCTCGTCGGGTCACTCCACTATACTGGCAAACTAGAGTTACATACCACACATAACAGACTACGTACCAGCCATAGTCAACTTTGAAAAAAGATACATGGTTCTCATACCCACATGCACAGACTAAGACCACCTCCCTCACCAGATCGAGAACGCCGTCAATATATACTCAGTTGCCTCCAAGCCTAATTTGCGCACAGGTGGGTTTTCTCGCCTGAACTAGACATAAAAGTCTCATTTCGACTACCAGAGAACTGTAGTATCTTCCAAGCGAAAGTTATGGCAATCCAGGAAGCCATGTCGCCATGGATTTCAGTCGATGGCGATTTACCGAATTTTTTAGAAAGGAATTTTCTAATATTTAGAAAACAATTTCTGAAAAGCAGAAATACTTTTCTAAAATCAAGAACAATTGCCATCAAATAGAAAAATGTTCCTAAAATCTAGAAAGTACTTTTCTTGAACATAGAATTTTTTTCTTAAAATAAGAAAGGATTTTTTTTTGTTTTCAGAAAATTTTCTTTATTTAAATAAAATGCATACATATTTATTTTACTATTTTATTTCCTAAAAAGAAAGAGAAAAGAAAAAAAAAAGATGAAAAGAAAATTATTAATATTTCCTAAACAAAAAAGGAAAAAAAACAAAAAAGATAAAAATAACATTATAGAGAAAATGAAAACAAAATAGATAAAAACAAGAGAGAACGCTATAGTCGGGTTGGTGTCCCGACTATCTAATACCCGTCACTCAGCTAAAGGGAGTGCGAACGCTGTACTCGGGTTGGTGTCCCGACTATCTATTGGGGCTAAAGGGAGTGCGAGGGAGATAGATATATAAACAATTTTGATTGCGTATAACTTTTTAATGAATGGTCCGATTTGAAAAATGTCTTCTACATTTCGATAGGTATTGATAAACACAATAAAACTGCATTTTTACTTTTCCGAAATATTGAAATTTTTAAAATCGTATATAAGCGATTGTGGGCGTTAGAGGGGGCGTGGCACCTTTTTGAAACAAACTTGCGCTGCGTAGGAACTCCTAGAATCTGCAGGCAAAATGCCAATCTTCTAGCTTTTATAGTTTCCGAGATCTCAGCGTTCATACAGACAGACGGACAGACAGACGGACAGACAGACGGACAGACGGACATGGCTAGATCGACTCGGCTAGTGATCCTGATCAAGAATATATATACTTTATGGGGTCGGAAACGCTTCCTTCTAGCTGTTACATACTTTTGCACGAATACAATATACCCTTTTACTCTACGAGTAACGGGTATAATAACATTATAAATATTACCTAAACAAAATAGAGAAAAGAAAACAAAAAGATACAAATAAAATTATTAATATTTATATTAAGTATTTAATATATTATTATTAAAAATTACTTACTTACTGTCAAATTATCAACAATACCTGACATTTAAATTATTCCTGCAATCGAAAATAAAAAAATTAATTAATTAGAGAAATATGGTATTTGCGGCCTGCAATATTATTAATAGCCAAATCTATTAAAATAGTACGCCCTTTGCTTACCATAAATTTTCACACACTTACCAATTTTATATTTCAATTGCTTACCTATAAATTGCATCTTTCAGGGATCGCACTTTAACTTTCTTAATAGGCTCAACACAAACTAATCACTTTGAATGCTAAAACTGAGCACAAGGGTTCAAGATACAGCGCAACGCAAGCAACTCTCTCCCGAGAGACTGCATTTTCAAAACAAAAACGCAATAATAGTTACTGCTAGGCACAAGAAAATTCTCGATCATACACACAAACACACATAAATATATACATACATACGCCTAAAACTGTCCCAGCGGGAAAGTGAGAAGTTGGTTTTTAGTGTTCTTGAAATCCTGTTCCTTTTTGCAGGCGGCGGTGTGGGGATAGATCATTTCTGAGCGTTAAATGGGAGTGGGTTTCTGAGTAGCATCAATATCAGGCCACTTATGCGCTGTGTGTTTTCTGTGGCACCACGATTATAATATTTTTTAACAAAAAAATCACCAACTTATAATATTCAAAAATCCTATGATTTACACCAAAACCAAAAATCTTGTTCTCACATTTATCTTTGATTTTTAGTAATTTTAAAATTCGTAGAAAAAATATTAATAATTTTCAATCAAATAAATTAAACTAAATAACTATAATTATAATGTATATAATCATAATATTTATTGATGATTTTAATTTATTTTACTCAATAAAAAAACTTTCCGTGCCACACGGCTTTTGAATAAGATTCTGTGCCAATTTTATTTCAAAGCTACAACCAGGATTTTCTAAAATATTCATAAATGTTGAAAAAATAATACAAATAAAAATAAGAATGATGACGGGACTCAAAAAAATTATAAAAAATTATATACACTTAACATGAAATCGAATTGTCGAAAATTATCTCCTATACCTATGATATAAGTAACCTTTAATGATAACGGTACCTGAAAAATGTTATTTAAATGAAATATTTAAAAGTGTGACCCTAAGTTACAACGAAATCATGACCAATTATTATCTTTCTTCGGAATGTTGGTATTATCAAATATATGATGCACGGTCACATCAATTTCAAATTTCGTGCAAAAGTGAAATAAAAAAGCGAAAATAGTTAATTTCAATCTAAAAACAAGAAAAAGGTGACTGATAAAATAAATGTTGTCGTTTAATAATCTAAATTTCAGCGTTACAGAGGTTAGTACCACAGATATTTTCGCCATTTATAAATATAAGCCTCCAGATGCTTTCTTCAACACAAACTCTGCATTTCAGTGTCACTTGAAATGTTTTTAATCTTCACCAGGGGTAAATGGTGTGCGGGGTTCATTAAATGGTTGCATGAATAGTACTTCAGTACTAACTTAGTTGTTTAACTTAATCAAAATATTACATTTATTTCAGCCAGGCCGATTGAGACTTCTTGGAACTGTTGCGCTTGCATTTCCCGTATTTAATTTTTTCTTCTCATAATTCTCATCCCCGACATTAAACATCTGATCAGAGGGTAAAAAAATAATTTCTGGAGAGATCCCATAATTTTTTATGGAGATGTAAAAATGGTAATTACTCTTATTATTATTCCTGGTTTTACATTCATCCTATATCCTATATATTTTTGATATTTTCAGAAGACAGGCTTACAAGACATGGATACCTAAGACCTGCAGTCGGCCAAGCAAAAACCGGGAATGATTCAGGATTAACTATTTTTAATTCCAATGCTTCGATTTTAAATATAATTAATAAATACACATACAAATATTACATGAAAATAAGTTATCACTATGGACGGCAGTCCATGTAGTGACGAAGCGCACCAGGAGAGTGTGCGAAGGCGACTACTATTATATAGCCGCAAAATTGAAAATCTGCTGTGATAGTCCGATCGTAATGAGTAATACACCAAGACTTTAAGAAAATTAATTGGATTGGGAGATAGAGCGGTGAAAGTGAAAAAGTGCCAATTTCGAAATTTGGAGCTGTTTGGGCCGGTGGGGATAAATGCCCCCTCGTTGTGTTTTAGTTGTGTTCCTATTGAAAATACCGGTCATATAATAAAATCCGACGTTCCGTTCAAAAGTTATAGCCAAAATAAGATTTTCTTCTTCTTCCCAAAATGAAAATTTAATTCTGTTTGTCAGTTTGTCCACTTGTCCAAAATATGTTTTTTAAGTTCTGAAAATTTGATATGACGTTCATCACATCGATATAAAAAACTTTTGTTCTACCACTTTTGGAAAAACCCGCTAGTTTAGCGGGAAAACAGCTATAAATAGCTAAAATTCGGAAAGCCGTAACTTCTATAGTACTAAAGCTACAGACTTGTGCTGCATCTCGTTTGAAAGGTATTTTGAAATGCTATAAACGCCTTCTATATGCAATTTGTGTAAATGTAATAGTTAAAAAGATATGAACAAAATAAAATTTTTTTAAAATTTTTTTAAGTATTTTTTTATTTTTCTCAAAAACGGCTCTAACGATTTTCTTTAAACCTTTAAACTGTATAGCCCTTGAGATTCCTTAAATTTTGGTATGTAACACATTACTGTAAAAAGTTACGTTTAAAAGTTATTCAGAAACGAAAATAGCCACTTTTGCCAGCTCATAACCATTAATGCTGCCCTAGGGCCGTTCATTTACAAGCCGAACAGATTTGGCCAAAAAATTTTTTACATTTTTGATTTGCCTGAAACTTTTTTTACATGTTCTATTCGGAAAATGAGCAATCACGTGTATCAGGATTTGTCAGAAAAAAAAATTTTTTTTTAGTTAGAATTTTTTAAAGTTTTCCAAAATTTGACAAATTTGAAAAAGTACCCTCTCATTTAAAATCTTTATCTCCGGTTATATGAATCCGCATGACTTCATGTCTATTGCATTAATTCCTCTAAAACCTCTTCTTAAAAAAAAAAGTTTTTAGTTTCTTAAAAATAAAAGCAAATTAAGATTCTAAAAAATTTTGTACTTAAATTTTATTTTATATTTCAATGTATGCGCCATATTGTTAGTTACAATCGGTTTTTGTAAACAGTTGGAGCCATTTTTAGTTTTTAAAATATCGAATTTTTTTTAACAAGGCCTATGCTTTTTTCTATGAAAACACGTCGCAGCAAGTAGGGCTACTCTATCACTCTTATCGGATCCTTATGGAATTCATGTTTTCTCATCGTTTACTAGCCCTTTAACAATTTTTAATGATTAAAAGTTAAGTTTTAAGTGTTTTAATAATTTCTGAATGACAAAAAGTAATTTTTTATGTGTATGTGCATATCCAAACTGTATTTTAGGGTCAAGGAATCGTTAAAATTGTTTTAAACCGTTCCATTACCTGCCATTCTTAAATAAATAATTAAATTTAAATGTACCAATATATTAGCTCCTATAAGAGCAAAAGTAAACAATACAAAACATCTGATATCAAATAAAAACACCTCTTAACGAGGTAAAAAACTAGTGACGAAGCAATACGTAATCGAACGAAGTACAT
>JBAMCF010000949.1:0-23128 GCA_037075285.1 Drosophila lutescens | reverse complement strand
CAAATCGACCCACCCTAACATACATACATACATACATACATGTACGACTTATGCAAAGTGCGCCAGCAGAACATACTGTAACGAAAGTTACCCCTATGTGGCGCCACAATACTTGCCCAAGTGGCAGCACCATACCCAAAGCCGACGCCTGGCAACCCTGCACGACTGGTCACCCTAGGACCTGTAAAAAACCGGTCAAAAAACTTTTGGGAGAATAGCGATCACACTGATCGCCTTCCTTCTCTCTCTCTCTCCTTCCGGTTGTCTGCCCTTAAGAACTATTGCGATGTTAGTTGACTGACGTTTTCGTAACGTGGATACCCCCACCTAATTAACAAGTATCCGATCGGCTAACAGTGGCGAATTTGGAAACCCCTACGGGCGACTAAGTTTCGTTACATTGGTGCCAGGTGTGGGGTCACGTGGGTTTGCGAAAACCCAGACCCAAAGAAAATGCCTAAAAAATCAGTTCGCCAACGCCAGCCCTCACCCGATGGAAATATGGGAGAGGCCGCACAACAGCAACAAATTCAGTCTTTCATGCAAAAGCTGGAAGACAAAGTAAGTGGAATTGACAAGTCTCTAGAACGAAAGTTCGAGCAAAAGTTCGAGCAGATGTGGGCGAGCTTCGAGAGGACCATGTTTGATGGCTTGCAAAGTGTAGCAAAAGGACCGGTCAACGCTGCACATACCTTTGCACCCGCCGTGCCAGTGGGAGAGCCAATGCTCTCTTCTAGCACGCCGCGCCTGGTTGCGCCATCAGCGGAGGATGCATCGCGCCGCAATTGCTTTGGAACTAGTACGCCTTGGTCGAGCAGTTTTTGGCGAGCTGCCTGAGCTGCCTGAGCTGACCTACAACAGCATCATGGTGCAGCGCTTTATTGATGGGATTCGAGAGACAGCTTACCAAGTGCCGATAATGGAAGCCCTCGATATGGCCATCCGCATAGAAGCACAATGTCGACGTCGCCAGGCGGATCCGTGATGAACGTCACGGCCATGACTGCTGAAACCCAACCGTCATCGCCAAGAAGCGGTGGCCGAGGACCACGCCGGAATGGGCGTGCTAGTCCAGAGTCACCCCCACCTCCTACTAACCAAGCGGGAAACTAAATGCCGCCAGCCTCTCGGGGCGGAGGTTGGCCACCAATCCCAACAGCCCCAAAGACCCTTTGCCTGCCTTGGACCATCCCAACATCAACGACGAGTTTCATCCTTGGATACAACAGATACGTAGCACACCCCCAGCCTCAGTTTGGACGAGTGAACATGAGCCCACAACCTGTGATCCCTCGACGCACCTCACCGAGAGACCGCCGCTTACCGAGAAACCTGTGGCCCGACAGAGTCATCCTCTTACGAAAGTCGAAGCCGTCCTGCCTCCCGCGCCTGTAATGCCGCCGCCCGGAGAGAGTGCCAACGGATTACCGACTATCCCGGCCAACGCAAATTCACCACTACATAAAAATCCCTGGCAACTGGAAACTACGAACGAGTAAAGGGCCCCACGGTAAAGCTACCAACTACCAAGCAGTTCATTGCCGCACCAGCCGCTCCTTCAGAGGAAGTTGAAGCCGCCCGTGCCCAGCTTTTTGAAGAGCCGCCGCCCAGCGAATCCGTTTTGATGCCGCCGCTTAAGTGGGAGGAAGCGAAACCACGGCCAGAAGTCCGAGTTGCTGCCACCGCGACCCATACACTCGCCTTGCCACTAACCCCGCAACAAACCGCCGAACGCTTCACCGCACCTGAAGAACCCGAATCCGTTTTGGCCCGTTTGTTTGCCGAACCGGCACCCGAAGAAGTTGATCCTGCGCCCACGGCCCGTACCCAACAGGAACTCAACGCCTTGCACCCAGTAAAGCCAACAACCACCGAACAGTTTATTGCTACACCAGCCGCTCCTTCAGAGGATGTCGCAGCCGCCCGTGCCCTGCTGTTCGAAGAGCCGCCGCTCAGCGAAAACGCTTTGACGCCGCCGCTCACGTGTGTTGAAGCGAAGCTTTGGCCAGAAGTTCGGGTTGTCGCATCGACGACTCATGCCCTCGCCTGGCCACCAACCTCCCAACAAACCGCCGAACGCATCACACCATCTGAAGAACCTGAGTCCGTTTTGGCCCGTTTGCTTGCTGACCCGGCACCTAAGGATGTTGAGCCTGCGCCCAAGGTTTATACCCAACAGGAGATCAACGCCTTGCCAACAAAAGCTACGTATACCTGTGGTTCGCGTAGCGGTCAGCATTTACACTGTTTCATTTTCTTACAGGAAAACCCCAGTACGGCTTATTGTGGTTACTGGCGCATCAGTCTCGCTAAACACCACCCCGCGCCACGTCATTCTACAAGGTCTGTCTGCAGAACAGTTTATCGCCACAGCCCGGGTGTTAGCCAGTCTGGTTATAGCTGGCCGGCCCCTACAGCACGAATTTCTCTTCTCTTGGTGGAAGGCAACACCCCGAGCCTTATGGGCATCGACTTTCTGTTGCGTCACCAGGCATCCGTGAACCTAAAGGCTTTGCACCTCAAATTCCCGTGGGGAGCGATTCCACTGCACCCCCCGGTGTGACGCTGCCTAGCCTACTGTACTCTACAGTAGAAACCCGGATTCCTCCCTACAGCAACACCTTTCTGAGAGTCTGTTGCCAATCACAAGATCGATGTCCCGTGGCAGTATTGGAGCGTGGTACCTTTTCCCAGTTACCTAATGAGGTAATCTTAGGCAGTACGGTGGTGAACCGAGAGGACAACTCCACAACTCTACACTTGCTGAACCTGAGTTCCAGCGAATGCCGGTTACCAATATTCACCATTTTGAGACAAGTGGAATCAGCCGAAGTACTGCCGGCCGCTGGTTGTCGCCAGCGCTACCGCCAGACTTGCCAACGAGCCTTCATGTAGGTTGGCAGAAGCTGCTGCAACGCTACGAGACAGTGTTTGCTCAAGGTGACGATGACATGGGGCGAACAAATTTAGCCCACCACACCATCGACACCGGTCAGGCCCCGCCTATCAAGCAACCACCAAATACCCCTCGCACGAAAAACGGAGGTGGAGCAATTAATCGCCGATATGCAGCCTCACCCGTAGTGCTAGTAAGGAATAAGGATGGATCCATTAGATTCTGACAAAATTCAAAAAGTTGTCGATTGGCCGCAACCCCGCAACCAGAAAGAAGTACGATCGATCGTAGGATTGTGCTCATACTACCGCAAGTTCATCCCAGACTTTGCGACCATAGCCCGGCCGTTGCATGAGTTGACCGAGGCCCGCCGCCACTTCACGTGGTCTGCCAATGCTCAAAGCGCCTTCAGCCTGCTTAAGGTAAAGCTAACAACGTCACCAGTTCTCACCTTTCCAGACCCTGATGGTTTGTTCATCCTCGACACTGATGCCTCCAATCACGGCGCTGGAGCTGTGCTCAGCCAATGCCAGGACGGTAAGGAGCGTGTCTGGGAATACTACAGCAAAACATTTAACGCAGCAGAGCGCAACTACTGCGTCACAAGAAGAGAACTGTTAGCCGCCGTTCTCTCTACCAAACATTTTCATCATTGCGGACAGACCATGCGTCGCTCCGATGGCTGTTCAACTTTAAAGAACCGGAAGCTAGTTGGCTCGCTGGATCGAACGTCTACAGCAGCATGCAAATCGAAGCTGTCGATTACGCCCAACTCCAACGAAAGGACCCAACGTTAGCATTGGTTCTCTCTTGCTTGGAAGAACTACAGAGACCCCCAAATCCCAGATTAGGGGCGAAAGCCCCGAAGTAAAAGCCTATTGGCCCTCCTTCACAACCCTGCACTTGGAAGATGGCGTTATAAAGACCCAAAGCAAAACGGGTGAGAAGGTAACGCTAGTACCGCAATCATTGCGAGAGGAAACCCTACGCCACGCTCATAACTCGCCAACTGGAGGTCACTTTGGAGTCAAGAAGACGACTGCCAAAGTAAAGAAACGGTACTACTGGATTGGTCAATCAGCAGACGTGGCCATCTGGTGTTCACGCTGCCACGAGTGCAATGCAAGGAAGGGACCCTCCCGGCGAACGGTGGTCCAGTTGAAACCAAGTTCTATTGGTGCCCCTTTTGAGCGCCTGGCGATCGACATTCTGGGACCCTTGCCTACAACATCGCTCGGTAACCGATATATAGCCGTGGTCATGTGCTATTTTACTAAATGGCCTGAATGCATCGCCCTCCCTAACCAGACTGCTGAGACCGTAGCCAAAGCCCTCGTGCAGGAAGTGTTCTGCCGATATGGAGCGCCTCCACTCGGATCAAGGTCGCAATTTTGAGTCAACTGTTTTTCAGACCTGTATGCGCCTTCTTGATGTGGAAAAGACCCGCACGACCCCGCTACACCCTCAATCAGACGGCATGGTCGAGAGGTTTAACCGGACCTTGCTGGACTATTTGGCTAAATTCGTCGCCGCCGACCAACGCGATTGGGACCAACTCCTTAGCCTTGTGGGCCTATCGCTCAGCCCCTCACGAAGCCACTGGATTTTCACCAGGCTTACACATGTTGGGACGTGAACCCCGCCTACCTGCAGAGCTGATTTACGGACGTCCGTCCCCCGATTTGCAAAGCTACCCCGAATACGTGGAGCGCTTACAGGAGAACCTACGAAAGACACACCAGGCCGCCCGAGAACATCTTCTAGCCGCGGCCAAAGTCAACAAAGCCCGCTACGACCTCCGATCCCATCCTGTTGAATTTATTGCTGGTGAGGAAGTTTGGGTCTACGCTCCCACTCGAAAAGTTGGACGATGGTAGAAGTCCGTCTACCCGGCAAGCGTTCGACAAAGACCCTCCACGTCAACCGCCTGGTCAAGTATCAAGGACTAACTCGGCCAGGAGACTCGAGTCTAAGAGGGGGTAATGTAACGAAAGTTGGCGCCACAATACTTGCCCAAATGGCAGCACCATACCATACTAGGACCTGTAAAAAGCCGGTAAAAAAAACTTTTGGGAGAATATCGATCACACTGATCGCCTTCCTTCTCTCTCTCTCGCTTCTTCCGGTTGTCTGCCATGCTGCAAGCTCGATTAATTAAGCGGCTAATAAAAACTTAAAAATAACCCTTAAGAACTATTGCGTTGTTAGTTGACTGACGTTGTCGTAACGTGGATTGACCCCCACCTAATTAAAAAGTATCCGCTCCGGCTAACAGTGGCGAATTTGGAAACCCCTACGGGTGACTAGTTTCGTTACAATATTTTTATTTTAAGCTTTATTTGTGGAAATCTTTGAAAGCCCAGAAGATGAGCCCTAAGCGACTTCCGGTTGGGGCACTTAATTAATTTTTCCGCACCGATTATGCGATCGGATCCGTTTTTGGTTTAATGTGTGGAACTATGCCATACAATCAGTAAGGTATTTTTATTTTTTTTTTTGGGACCCACGGTTGATTTTATATGATTTTTGTTGTAAGATTGCGGGGGTTGCGGGGGCTTTTTTTGCAGCACGTTGTTTTTATACCCGTTACTCGTAGAGTAAAAGGGTATATTGTATTCGTGCAAAAGTATGTAACAGGGAGAAGGAAGCGTTTCCGACCCCATAAAGTATATATATTCTTGATCAGGATCACTAGCCGAGTCGATCTAGCCATGTCCGTCTGTCCGTCTGTCTGTCCGTCTGTCTGTCTGTCCGTCTGTCCGTCTGTCCGTCTGTCTGTCTGTATGAACGCTGAGATCTCGGAAACTATAAAAGCTAGAAGGTTGAGATTTCACACACATATTCTTGGGCTTCCTACGCAGCGCAAGTTTGTTTCATCGAGGTGCCACGCCCCCCTAACGCCCACAATCGCCATAAACGATTTTCAAATGTGTCTGGAGGCCACATCTTTTAAGATTTTAAAAATATATAAACGCCATTTTATAGTGTTTATTAATACCTATCGAAATGTAGAAGACATTTTTCAAATCGGACCATTCATTAAAAAGTTATACGCAATCAAAATTGTTTATATATCTATCTCCCTCGCACTCCCTTTAGCCCCAATAGATAGTCGGGACACCAACCCGAGTACAGCGTTCGCACTCCCTTTAGCTGAGTGACGGGTATTAGATAGTCGGGACACCAACCCGACTATAGCGTTCTCTCTTGTTGTTTTTTGTATGCTTCGGCAGTTCGCAGCACTTACGAACAAATTCCGAACACAGCTCTCACAAAAACAAAATCAGCAGAAGCAGAGCGAGAGAGTAGAGAGCAGAGAGAGAGTCATTTGAAGCGAAAGAGATGTTTTTTCTGGTTTGGAAACACCTGATCAAAATTTTACTATTTGGATACCAGAACGGATTATTTAATTGACGCAATTCTAAGTCAAAGTGTGTAGCCAACCCGTAAACGGCATAAGGAATTTTCGATTTGATTTAAAAAAAAATTTATATTTGTTTTCAAGAGAAAAACTTTCAGTCGTCACATTTGAATGTAAGAAACGCAATGACACACACACACATCGACAAATTGGTATGTAATGATTAAATTAGGTTAAAACAAGAGAGAACGCTATAGTCGGGTGCCCCGACAATCAGATACCCGTTACTCAGGTGAAGGGAGTGCGAGGGAGATGGAGATAGAAACTTTGAACACGCATAACTTTTTAACGAATGGTCCGATTTGAAAAATTTCTTCTACATTTCGATAGGTATTGATAAACACAATAAAACTGCATTTTTACTTTTCCGAAATATTGAAATTTTTAAAATCGTATATAAGCGATTGTGGGCGTTAGAGGGGGCGTGGCACCTTTTTGAAACAAACTTGCGCTGCGTAGGAACTCCTAGAATCTGCATGCAAAATGCCAATCTTCTAGCTTTTATAGTTTCCGAGATCTCAGCGTTCATACAGACAGACAGACGGACAGACAGACGGACAGACAGACGGACAGACGGACATGGCTAGATCGACTCGGCTAGTGATCCTGATCAAGAATATATATACTTTATGGGGTCGGAAACGCTTCCTTCTAGCTGTTACATACTTTTGCACGAATACAATATACCCTTTTACTCTACGAGTAACGGGTATAATAACGGATCACCTAAAATATTAAGGAGTTTTAGTTTCTGGGCTCTACTCGAAATCTGTAAAAAAACAAGAGAGGACGCTATAGTCGGGTGCCCCGACAATCAGATACCCGTTACTCAGGTAAAGGGAGTGCGAGGGAGATGGAGATAGAAACTTTGAACACGCATAACTTTTTAACGAATGGTCCGATTTGAAAAATTTCTTTTACATTTCGATAGGTATTGATAAACACAATAAAACTGCATTTTTACTTTTCCGAAATATTGAAATTTTTAAAATCGTATATAAGCGATTGTGGGCGTTAGAGGGGGCGTGGCACCTTTTTGAAACAAACTTGCTCTGCGTAGGAACTCCTAGAATCTGCATGCAAAATACTAATCTTCTAGCTTTTATAGTTTCCGAGATCTCAGCGTTCATACAGACAGACAGACAGACGGACAGACAGACGGACAGACAGACGGACAGACAGACGGACAGACAGACGGACAGACAGACGGACAGACAGACGGACAGACGGACATGGCTAGATCGACTCGGCTAGTGATCCTGATCAACAATATATATACTTTATGGGGTCGGAAACGCTTCCTTCTCCCTGTTACATACTTTTGCACGAATACAATATACCCTTTTACTCTACGAGTAACGGGTATAATTACAGAAACTATTGAGATATACGTATACATACGTACATGTGCATTTTTGTACTTTAAAACAATAAAATGCGTGCAATACTATTTGCGTGCACAAATAACATTCCAATTTAAGAAAAGGTAGTATTCGCACATCGTTGAAAATCTGGAAATTGTACCAGCCAAAACATACCCACAAAAATTAAAAAAAAGTTGGTTTTAAATTGTGTTAAAGGCGGGGGGGAAATTGTTGGAAAATGTCGTCTCCAAAAGGCTCACACTTCTTTTTTTGTTTACCGATCCTGCTGGCGGATCCGTTTTTCGCTTAAACCATTTTGTCCGTATCCTTTCATAGGTGTGTGTTATTTTTTATATATTCTTTTTAAGTTTTTAAGGTTTTTTGGGGTTAGATCTGTTCGAAAAAAACAGTAAAAAAAATAGTAAGAATTTTTCTCTGCATTCGCTTAGTTAACCAAAATGATAAATTTAGGCTACCAGAACGGTGGAGTTAAGGTGGGACTAAGGTGAGGTTAGTGTTAGATAGATTAGGGTAAAAGTAATGTAAAGAAAGGGTGAAGGTGAGAAAGGTAAGGTTCGTTTGGACTTTAGCGAGGATAAGTTGGGACAAGGTGACAAACAAGTTTTAATAAGAAAAAGTGATGTTAAAGTAAGTAAGTAAAGTAAGGAACATTTTTTTTCATGTGAGACTAAAGTTAGGTTAGCTAAGAAGAGGAAAAACTTGTGTTAAGGTGAAAACAGCATTAAGGTGCTAAAAAAATGTGCCAAGGGTGAGAATAAAATAGGTGGGGTTAAGGTGAAGTAATATTAGAGTTAATACGGTGTTATGGTAAGGTATGTTATGGTTAGGAGGATATGGATAGAGTATTAGTGCGTTCTAGGTGGGTTCACTGTTTAGCTAGGCGGGATTTTACTCTGATATTCTTTGCTAAAAGTAGCGGACAACGTCGCTTTGGGTATTGCTAGTATTTTATAAAAGAACACATTCGGCTCCAATCTGGCTCCATCTGGGTTACAACACAATAATTGCAAAAGACTTCTTGGGTATCTTTATCTCCACATCTGAATCAACCTGCTTTGAATATAATTAATGGAGGTACATTATCGCTGATTGTACAGGGATCAACCTGCATGATCAACCTATATTTGTAAATAATAATAAATTCACACTTTTACACTGAAAATACGTTTTGTGGACAGCCCTTAACATTAACTGTAAATCTGACTGGAATGTCTTCAAGGCGGACAAATAATGGTACATGTTAATTAGGCTGAAAGTGGGTCAGAAAAACAGCTGGGCAAAGAAGAGCTAAAAATAATGCTATTCATGCGCAATACGGGAAAGGAAAAGGGAATTAACCCAAATCGAGTATTACTATAAAAGAGTAGATGTCGATTTGCGTCATGTTCCCCCAGCCTAAACCAAAAGACCCAAAATTCTGGAAAAAATTGGGTCTGAATCGTGTGTTAGAGGAGGTGTGCACTAAGAAAGGATTTTTTAAAATTCGGTTCCTAAGGACTCCCAGGAATCTCGAAAAATGCGAAATTGCTTGATTAAAAAATCAACCATTCCCTCAGTTTTCAACCAAACAAGTTGATATTTTTATTTTAAGCTTTATTTGTGGAAATCTTTGAAAGCCCAGAAGATGAGCCCCAACCGGAAGTCGGTTGGGGCACTTAATTAATTTTTCCGCACCGATTATGCGATCGGATCCGTTTTTGGTTTAAAGTGTAAAACTATGCCATACAATCAGTAAGGTATTTTTATTTTTTTTGGGACCCACGGTTGATTTTATATGATTTTTGTTGTAAGATTGCGTGGGTTGCGGGGGCTTTTTTGGCAGCACGTTGTTTTTGTCTTTTGTATGCTTCGGCAGTTCGCAGCACTTACGAACGAATTCCGAACACAGCTCTCACAAAAACAACGTCAGCAGAAGCAGAGCGAGATAGTAGAGAGCAGAGAGAGAGTCATTTGAAGCGAAAGAGATGTTTTTTGTGGTTTGGAAACACCTGATCAAAATTTTACTATTTAGCCAACACGTAAAAAGCATAAAAAATTTTAATTTTGATTTAAAAAAAAATTTAGATTGGTTTTCAAGGGAAAACTATCAGACGTCACATTTGAATGTAAGAAACGCAATGACACACACACACATCGACAAATTGGCATGTACATAAGTATGTAATGATTAAATTAGGATAAAATAACAGATCACCTAATGGATGCAATTCTAAATCAAAATGTGTATGTATCCCGTAAAATATTAGGCAGTTTTAGGTTCTGGGCTCTACTCGAAATCTGTAAAAAAAATTACAGAAACTATTGAGATATACGTATACATACGAACATATGCGTTTTTGTACTTTAAAACAATAAAATGCGTGCAATAATATATGCGTGCACAAATAACATTCCAATTTAAGAAAAGGTAGTATTCGCACAACGTTATACGCACGTATACCCACAAAAATTAAAAAAGTTGGTTTTAAATTGTGTTAAAGGCGGGGGAAATTGTTGGAAAATTTCGTCTTCAAAAGGCTCACACGTCATATTACATCCACTGTTTTCACTAAAAAGAGTTGGAGCTTTATGTGCGTTTTTTTTTTAATTTTCCTTATTTCCGAAAACATTTAACTCCAGCTGTTGATCCCCAGCCGACATTGGGCCACTTCTTTTTTTGTTTACCTACCGATCCTGCGGGAGTTAACATGCCCCTCTCACCGGCCACAGGAAAACAGCACAGAAGCGACAACTACAAGCCTAACCCTGACGGACAATAATAAGGATTGCCAACATGAGAAAACCAGGGTACACTCATAGATTGGACTTGTACACACTTATACATAATAAAAAACAGCATTATTATTTGGTACTCCAAGCAACACAGTCGTTTGTTTCGAAAGCTTTATTCCAGCATTTTCTAAAGTAATACTCGTATATAGACCTCCTCTACTCCCTCGGTCACAGGACGGTAACTGGCGCAGCCGGACTACGAACAAGGGATTAATCAAGCCCACTACGCTCATAGTTCTATATTTCTTGTAGGCTGAGGTAAGTGAACAGGTGACAGTAGTGGTTGTGGAAATTTTCGTAGTGGAAAAATAATATTAAATTGTGCAAATAATACATGTAAACAAGCCGAACAAAAAAAAAACAAAATGTGTACATCAACCGCTGATAAGGCACCGGGATCGCTTTTGCAGGACAATTTACAACAATTATACAAACAAGTTGCTGTATGCGATGACCGTATATGTGTACATCAATCGCTGATAAGGCACCGGGATCATCCATACATAGCAACTCATAAAAGAAAAACAAAAAAAAAAAGGAAAACGAAAAAAAAAACAGTAAAGAAGTCAAAAAATTTGACATTCCAAACTGCTGTGTGTGGTGACCGTTTTTGTCCGGAGCCTTTCATAGGTGTGTGTTATTTTTTATATATTGTTTTTTAAGTTTTTAAGATTTTTGGGGGTTAGATTTGTTCGAAAAAAAAACAGTAAAAAAAAAGTAACAGTTTTTCTCTGCATTCGCTTAGTTAACCAAAATGATAAATTTAGGCTACCAGAACGGTGGAGTTAAGGTGGAAATAAGGTGAGGTTAGTGCGGGGTTAAGTTGCGATTAAGGAGGTATTAGGGTAAAAGTAATGTAAAGAAAGGGTGAAGGTGAGAAAGGTAAGGTTCGTTTGGACTTTAGCGAGGATAAGGTGGGTCTAGGTGACAAACAATTTTTAATAAGAAAAAGTGAAGTTAAAGTAAGTAAGTAAAGTATGGAACATTTTTTTTCAGGTGAGACTAAAGTTAGATTACCTAAGAAGTGGAAAAACTTGTGTTAAGGTGAAAACAGCATTAAGGTGCTAAAAAAGTGTGCCAAGGGTGAGAATAAAATAGGTGGGGTTAAGGTGAAGTAATATTAGGGTTAATGCGGTGTTAAGGTAAGGTATGTTATGTTATAGGTGGGGTTAAGGTGAAGTAATATTAGGGTTAATGCGGTGTTAAGGTAAGGTATGTTATGGTTAGGAGGATATGGATAGAGTATTAGTGCGTTCTTGGTGGGTTTACTGTTTAGCTAAGGTTAGGCGGGATTTTACTCGGATATGCTTTGCTAAAAGTAGCGGACAACGTCGCTTTGGGTATTGCTAGTATGCAAATAAATATGCCAACAAAAATGGAAACAAGTCTGAGCCAAGTTTTGCACATTAACTTCCGCAGCTCATTAAGTCACTGTCAGCCCCTCGGGGCGGGAAGCTGGCGGGAAATATATATAAATTTATATGACGCCAACTGGACGACAGGACGATGACCACTGTACAATCGACCAAGAAGTTCGCTCTGCGCTGGGAAACAGCAAAAAATATGGGAGGTGTTATAGTCTGCCCTGCGTATTTAGATAAATCAGCAGGGGTCGCACAAAAAATTGCTGAAAAGGTTGGAATGAAAATGTCGGCGCTTAAAATGAAAAACCCAGAAAACAAAAATCTGATTCGACCCCGCCCTCTTGGCCTCGAGTTTAATTGGTCGATTCCCTTATTTTGTTGTTTTTTATTTTTTGGTCTACATAAGAAGCGCCTGCATATTTTTTTTCCCATGAAAAGGTCATGGACATTCTTAGGGGAGTGGATGGTCAAATGGCCAAACTAATTAGTGGCCATTTTGTGGGTGCTCCCAGTTTAATTAAATTTTAATTACCCGACTATAGCGTTCTCTTTTGCTTTTTGATGTTTCACTGCAGCAGAGTAAAGGGGAACTGAAGTATCAGTCCCGTTATGCCACATATTTATTTGTCCTCTTAATACGTTTTTAGTAGTTTCTAGGTACAATTGTTTGGCGGTATTTATGTTTCTACATGGCGGTATTTAGTATTTAGTTAGTATTCGTAATGTCTAGGGTTAAGTGGGAAATTTAGGTTATAGGTTTGCGCCCATGGTGCGCTGGGATATTTTTAAAAAATTCTTACTGTTACGTTTAGATAAAATAGCACGCGTTTAAAATAACATACATTTACTTAGCCGCCCTGGAGTCGTCTTTTTAAGCTGGGTGCCATTTCTTCGCTTGCTGCATATATTGGAGCTGTAGATGTTCTGACCTGGCGAAGGATAATCTGGATCCGCGCGTCTCAAGCGCCTGGAGAGAGAGGCCAGTGATTCGCCAACCGGTGTCCCGATGTCTCCCGCAGCAGTCATTGAAGATGAGCGCAGCCGCCCCGTGATGAGCCACTGGACAGTCTGGTTAGCGCAGACCCGGGGCTCCAGGAGCCGGCGTAGCGCAATTTGAATCTCTCCGCTGCCACAGAGAAACCTCTGCGTCAGAGAGCTGGACCAGCGCTTGCCGCTGCGATGACCGCTGGTTCCCGTGGCGCCCCTGCTTAGAGCGCATCCTTATTATGCCAGATGGGACGTTCCCTTGATTCTCTTTTCCCGCGCCCCTCCTCAGATCTCTCCTCTCCTGCCAAAGAGCCGCCTTCTAGCAGCTGCGCCAGAACTTGGGACAGTGCTTGCTGCTGACCGTCTGAGTTTGCCACGAGTTTGGAATTTTAAAATTGGATATTTTTTATTAATTTAAAGATGACTATTTTTTTTCTTTTTTTTCTGTTTCCTTCTTTTGCAGGTTAATGGATCCTCGTTGCATCTGGATAAGCTCGTCATTTCTTTTACGGAATACTGTCCACCTTTTATGTTTACTTTTGCGTCGAGAAGAAGACCTTAAGTGCCTCTGTAAACGGCACTTTTGGTTTCACCGCTTCCCCTCTGACTTTAGAAGCGCGTCCTGAGCGCCGACTTTATACCGTGTCCTTAATCAGCTGCAATTACTTGTGGCCGTCTAGCAAGGAAGAGGTGGCCGTCAATCATAGGGACAGGAAGCCGGTTTAAGGAGTCGTCGGCAAGGACAAGGACAAGAACAAGTGCCAATGGAATATCGTGGTTTTAGAGGTCTTAAGTCGACTGTTTGTTCCTCATTTAGCAGGTGAGTGGGTCCTTGTTTTATTCAGAGCTGAGTAAAAGTCCTTAGGTGTCTCCTTCAGAGACACTATGGTTTCACCGCTGTCCGTCTGACTTTAGAGGCGCATCCTGAGCGCCGATTTTTGGACCATGCCTCTAACCATCAGCAACTACTTGTGGCCATCTAGCAGGTTACAGGTGGCCGTTTATCACTGAGGCATGCGGTCCGCTTAAAGAGTCGTCAGCATGGATCATTGCTTTTGGAGAGAGAGAACGCGTATTCAAGGAATATTATGATTTTAGTGATCCTGTGCCAAGTTCGTGTCACTATTCGTTCTTCAAGGCTAAAGGGCGAATGTGTCAGTGGGCCCTGATGAAAGACATTTCTGTTGGCTGTTTGTGGCGCCGGTCCAGCGCTAGGCTTAGGTGGAATAATAATTTGTTAATTTAGTGTTTAGTTTAGATATTTGATACGATGTTGTTTATACTTGTTTACTTATAATTTTCTTTTACTTCTTGTAACAGACACTCATTTCTGACCCCATAAAGGAGATTTTCAAATTCTGACCGGAACCGGAGAAAGTTGCAGCGCCCTCGTGCAGCCGTATGCATTTCGTGCTGCATCACAGGAGTATGGTATCCGGCAGGCTTACAGACGGCTACTCTCTGCGGGAAGAGTGAAGTGGAGCAACTAGTGCCATCTGTGTGAGATTTGCGAAATTTTTCTCATGTAGAGTGTTGGAGCCTCTTGCAGTAGCTAGCTGCAAGGACTACTCCTTCTGGAAGAATAGACACTCCGCAAGGGCATCGCCAACTAAGAGTCCGTGGATCATCCGCTTCTTCTAGACCGCTGTCTAGAGCCAAATGATCAATGCGCCTGCTGGCCTCGTTCACCCAGGTGTGTGCGTTTATTTACGTTTCTATTTAGGACTTTTAAATTCAGTAGATTGCTTAATTAAAATAACTAATTTTCTTTTTCCTTCCTGTCACAAGTGTTTGTGTCTAGACCATTTCGGCGTTTCGACCATTCAGTATAGAATTAAAACGACCTTGCGGCTGTCTTTATGTTCGTATATGGACAAACGGGGCATTCTTAGAGTGTCTTCTTCGAGGACATTCCTTATAGCTTCGCCGCTCGCCACCGCACATAAAATGGCCGTACTAGCATATTTCCAGGCTGTTTTTGCGGGTGTAATGGATTCCTGGCTGCAGTCTAAATTCGGCTGGATGTGATATTCTTTTTGTTTACATTTACTGGCGCTGTTTTGTGCAACTTATTCCTTTCCTAGTTCCTTTTACTTTCCTTTATAAATAGTCATTTTCCTGTATGTGTATATTCTCGATGAATTTACTCTCTAGGAGAACCCTGTTCATTTTGGGATTTGCTCCTAACTTAATTCATGGACAGTTAATAATATATTGGTCCAGGAACCATCTTGACTGCTATTTACGATCAATTCTGTGCGTCCCCCTGTTTTCGTTTATAGTTTTGATGCTTTGAATTTTTAGGGATTCCTGTTTTTTAAAGTGTTTAATTTATTTTTCCCTCTTTCTTTTTAGGCGACTCTCTTGTGTGTCTTGCGCTTTTGGGTGGCGCTCACCAACTTCGACGCTAGTTGAGTGCAGGAAGGGGAGCGCCTCCAGCAGCCGTTGCGCATGATGCCTACTCAGTTTAAGGAGTCATACAAATCGCATCAGATCGTAAGCAGGGAGGAGCGCCCTTTTAGCGCTAGTTCCGTACACATGGAGGTCCAATTTTTGAAGGATCGCTATGAGGAGGAGCATGCGAATCCTGTATTGGAAGTCCACTGTGGTCCTTTTGGCATCTGCGAATGTTCAGGAAGCTCGGGAGCCATCTTTCTACAGAACTTTCATCGTCAACAGACCAAACGCGCAAATGTCCAGCATGATTCTTGCTAATTTCTTGCCCGCGGTGAGTTTTTCCCCTTTTTATACCTGTTACTCGTAGAGCAAAAGGGTATATTGTATTCGTGCAAAAGTATGTAACAGCTAGAAGGAAGCGTTTCCGACCCTATAAAGTATATATGTTCTTGATCAGGGTCACTA
This sequence comes from Drosophila lutescens, assembly GCA_037075285.1. NCBI lineage: Eukaryota > Metazoa > Arthropoda > Insecta > Diptera > Drosophilidae > Drosophila > Drosophila lutescens. Next base: position 7,441 of record JBAMCF010000949.1, on the reverse strand, counting down.
GCCGAGTCGATATAGCCATGTCCGTCTGTCCGTCTGTCTGTCTGTCCGTATGAACGCTGAGATCTCGGAAACTACAAAAGCTAGAAGGTTGAGATTTCTCACACATATTCTTGGGCTTCCTACGCAGCGCAAGTTTATTTCAAAAAGGTGCCACGCCCCCTCTAACACCCACAATCGCCCACTAACGATTTTAAAATGTGTCTGGCGCCCACTCCTTTAAATATTTCCGATAAGTATAAATGCAATTTTGTTGTGTATATCTATACCCATCTAAATATAGAAGACATTTTTCATATCGGACCATTCATTAAAAAGTTATTCGCTATAAAAAAAATGTTATATATCCATCTCCCTCGCACTCCCTTTAGCTGAGTGACGGGTATTAGATAGTCGGGACACCAACCCGACTATAGCGTTCTCTCTTGTTTTTGTTGTTTTGTAACCAATTTTAAAGCGTCCCTGAAGTTTTGGTTTTCGGGGGTTTGGCCTAACTTTGGTTGAGGACGCCTCGCCTTTTCGCATTTTCCCTAGCCTTTTTTTAATGGCTGCTTTTTGAGAAGAGGGACGACCATAATAGTTATAACGGGGGCTATCTCTTGATTTGAATGGGTTTGTCCATCTAATTTTTGGTGTTGGTTGTTTGGTTTCCGTCAGTGGGCGCTTGGAGAAAGGGGTACGGGTATCTATATTGACATGCAAGGGAGTTGTATTGTTTTTTCTATGCTCAACTGAGTCCTTTTGCACCCTATAGACATCAAAGTTGATTTTGTTGACTGCCAGTCTGCTCGTTTCTTCCTTGTATATAGGGCATCCCTTATAGCAACTGACATGCGCCCCCAAACAGTTGACGGATGTAGCCGGACTAGCTCTCTGGAAGTTGTAACACTGTACGGGTTCCCTAGGATTATTTTTCCTTTCTGTCCAGGTTTAGGACATTTTTGTGTCCACCGTCAGTTTGATTATTTGGCACTACCTCAAACATTTTGTAGCCAACACCTGTAATTCTATTTTTCATATTTTGAATGAAAGAGACTCCAAAAGCCGAGTTTTCTCAGCTCCTCAACAATACAAGTTGGCGGGGTGGAGGGGTGCAGATGACTGATTATTATCCTGAAGCCTGTGTACTCTTGTACCCCATTTTCCATTAAGACCGATTTTATTGAATTATATGAATCTATGTCGTCCGCCTGTATGCGTATTCCATTTCCCGCAGTCGTTTTGGTTTTGTATTTAGAAATACCCGCTCTGCAGTTAAATTTCTCTAATAGAGGGATAATAGCTGGTAGACTGGTTATATAAAAAGATGGAACTTTGTGCTGATAGGAACAGTATTCCAGGGTACATTTTTCTGATTTGGGACCTGCTGCGGTTGAATTTGGTCAGTTTCCATGTTTGTTATGACCGGAGGTGAAGGGCTCTTGCTATCAGCCGAGAGTTCGTCAGATTTGGCTATAAACTTTCAGTTTCCATATTTGTTATGACCGGAGGTGGAGGTCTCTTGTTATCAGCCGAGAGTTCGTCAGATTTGGCTAAAAACTTTCGAAGTCTCTTGACTGGGGTTTCGTTTAAGGGGGCTCGCTGTCGTCTATCCGCCTTTTTCCGGGGGTTTCGAAATGACTGCCTCTGGCAGAGCTTCAGTTTGTGGTCTTTGTGTGTATTAGTTGTCCTTTTGTGGACGGGGTGGTGCGGTTTTTGGGCAGGGGAGAGGGGGATCTCTTCCTTTTTTCCGTGAACTGCGGTAGATTTTCAGATTTATTGATCTGGGCCGAGATTTCATTTCTGGTTTGGAAGAGGAAAACTGGTTTATTATGGCCTTTGTGAGGGTGTGTGGGTCGACCACCGAGCCATTTTGGAAACTTTGTAGCAGGGGAATAGCTAAAGTGAGATTCGGTCTTATGGTGCTTGGGTTTTCCTCCATTTTGCCACGCTTTTTCGAGCAGTTTTGCGGGGAAGATTGTGCTAGCTTATTGTCTTTTCCTATGACGTTGCCATTTAAATTGACACTGAAGAGCTTTTTGTTGCCTCTTCTTTTTCGCTTATGTGCGTGTGGGTGTTGGGTACGGGATTTTGACTTAGTTTGCTAGTTCGCGTTTGGGGAGCGTTGGCAGAGAGAGTGGTGAGTTTGTCTTCTCCTTCTGTGTATAGGTGAGAGGCTAGCGGTTTTCTAGCCTCAGCGCCCAATTGACTCGTGTGAGTGTGAGAGAGCGATGAGGGTGATGTGTGTGGTTTTTTGGCTGCGTGAGAGCCTTGAGGTGTGCGTGAGGGGCTTTCTAGCGGGTTTGGTTTGACTGTCGACTTTATTTCCGAGCCGAGAGTGGTTTTGTCAGGGATTTTGGGGGTTTTTCATTTTGAGGATAGCAAAGAGGTTGTGTGTGTGTGGTTGTCTTGTCTTGTCTTGTCTTCGGTCAGTTTATTCTCTGGTATTTGAGGTTGCTTTTAGAGATTTTCTTGGGGTGTTAAAATGTTTGTAAGTTGAGTTACGGTTTCGGCTTTGCTGCCTTGTTGTTTTTGGGTTGCATTTGACGGGGTATGGAGATGGTGGTCCTGAGTCGGATTTAAGATGGCGGGGCTTACTTATTGGGGGAATTGAACTTTCAGCGGCCTTATTTAAGAATTTCCTAACCAAAAAATCGTTGCTAACAGGCTCCTCCGTCGATTGGAGGTCTTGGAATTTTTCCTCCAGCGCTTTTAGCGTTTCATTATCTTTGGAATCGATTGGGCTTCGGGTGAGAGATGATACGTCCAGAAAATTGAGGGACAGCACTAGGTCAGGGCTTGATGTGATTGAAAATATTTCGTCGTCGGAGTGGGAAACTGAGGATATTGATACGCCTTCCATATTTTTATGATTAATTAAAAATATCTATTTTATGTTTCGATATGTCAATTATTTATTGTATATATATTTCGTAGTCGGGTTTTGATTGGGTAAGAGTTTTTTTTTGGTTACCTTGTTAGTTTTATGTTTTTTTTCTTTTGGTTAGTTTTGTATTTAGCTTTGTAGTTTTATTTATTTAAGCTTGGCTTTTAGGTTTAGATTTAGTTCATGGCACGTTCCCTTTACCTTTTTCATGGGTCGGTGATTGTATAACTTTAATTTAATTTTTTTTTTTATGTTTCACGTCAGTCCCTTTATGCCACATATTTATTTGTCCTCTTATTACGTTTTTAGTAGTTTCTAGGTACAATTGTTTGGCGGTATTTATGTCTTTACATGGAGCAATTAGTGTAGTATTTAGTCTAGGGTTTAGTGGGAAATTTAGGTTATAGGTTTGCGCCCATGGTGCGCTGGGGATATTTTTAAAATTTACTGTTACTTTTCGATAAAAAAACACGCCGCCCTGGAGTCGTCCATTTCTTCGCTTGCTGCATACATTGGAGCTGTAGATGTTCTGACCTTTTTTTTATTTTAATAATATATGCTTTATTTATTGAATCTTCTCTATAATGAGACTAACCATAAGTATATCAAATCTTAAGAATATAACTTAAATTACAGTCATGTAGACTGAATTTGGACTAACGGCTGAATTTTTAGCTGGGCTGGCAGATCGCTATGATGTAGACGAGTTCGGTTTGGAACCCGTGTTAGGTTCCTTGCGAGAATATTTGTGTGCAGTGAAAGCTTTTCATCTTTAACCGGTGGTATGCCCAGATCCCTGTGGATGTTTTCGTTCCGAACATACCATGGTGCCCCAGTGATAGTTCGCAGGATTTTTGATTGTGTATGATGTCAACGTTGCTGTTGCTCGCATTCCCACAAAGCTGGGAGCCGTAAGTCCAAATGGGCTTAAGGGTTGAGTTGTAGAGAAGAACTTTAAAGTCAAGACACAGGGGTGATCGAGAATTTATAATCCAGTGTAGGCTGCTAGCTTTAAGTCTGAGGTGTACTTTCTTGCATTCAATGTGCCTCCGCCAGGTTAGGGTGTCGAGGTGTACGCCGAGATATGATACATCGCTGGCTTGGGGGATCTGCGTATTATTAAACGATTGCACGATTGTCTATTAAGGGTAAACGTTATTTGTTTACACTTTTGTTCATTAATTTTGATACGTCAGTCTAATAGCCATTTCTCGACTACCACCAAATGATCAGCTAGTTGAGCTGTTGCTCTAGTTGGGCATCTCGAGCGGCTCAGCATCTCGTTCGTAGGAATGTCTGCTGTGTATAGGACAAACAGGGTAGGGCCCAGTGCGCTACCTTGTGGGACTCCGGCTTCAATGTTATACTCGTTGGATGACGTTGCATTGCATCTCACCTCGAAGACTCTGTGGTAGAGGTACGACTCAAGTAACTTATGAGTGTTTTCTGGCAGTGATGTTATGATTTTATGCATATGGCCTTCAAGCCACACTCGGTCGAATGCGGAGACGTCGAGGAATATCGCGCTACAATATTCCCGATGTTCGAAGGCTGTACGGATTTCTGATGTTATCCGGTTGACTTGCTCGATGGTTCCGTGGCTTTCTCGAAACCCGAATTGATGTGCCGGGATTACGTTTTGTTCTCTTAAATATGGTGTTATGCGCGTGAGCAGGCATTTTTCTAGTAGTTTGGACAGGCACGATAGTAAGCTTATTGGCCTGTACGATGAGGGAATTGTGTGGTCTTTCCCAGGCTTCGGTATCATTATAACCACAGACTTTTTTTATTTTTTGGGGTAGTAGCCAAGTTAAATAGTTTGCATAAAACATTCACTGCTCAGATTGGAAGTTCAATTATCATTTTTTGGGTTATTAGTTCGCGCCCTGGAGCCTTCTGCCGTTTTAATTGTTTCCTAATGACACTAGCAATTTCAGGAGCTTGAAACAAGATCGGGTTAATTGCAATTTCAGCAGGAAAAACACGAGAGCTGATGGACATCATTATTCCGTTCTGCAAGGCCACTAGTAAGGGCCACCGTCAACAACAAAAGCGAAGCTCATGCGGCTCCATCTCGCCGGAAAAACGGGTCGTCGTCAGAAGGGGAGCCTTCGTGCGGAAGCCACAGCTGGAGCATACATCTCAGGCGCCGCAGCAGCTAAGGATTTCGTGTCGCAAAAGGCAAGAGGAAAACGTCTGTCAATTTAAGAAATCTTGCTTGACCTGTGGTAGATTTTAGACTGCATTTAAATCCCTCGCTGCAGTCAATCCCAGTCTCGCCTCCCATTCTTTGCAGGCGCGTGACGACTGTTTTTAAGGGCGTCGGACAGCATGCAGCCCCGCTCTGTGAGAACCGCCCCAAAAATCACCGCACACTTTTTTTCAGTTGGTGCAATGTTTGCACAAAGTATGACCAACACCACCAGAGCAATGGCTATTTTATTTATGTTAACTTTGCTGTGTACAGAGTTTTATATAAATACTATACAGAGGCCAAAAAAGCAGAGACCAATACTAACAGGATTTACAGACACATTTTTGACTTAAAAATAATAAGTGCCAATTTTAAAAAATTTTTGAACGTATATTAATTGGATTATTTAGTAATGAATTTAATTTGCAAGATTTTTAAGTTTTAAGAATTGTATAACAATATATCAATTTGTTTGATTTAATTTTAGTGAGTAACAATAGTGGGTAATAGCAGCCATACAGCCACACATTTTTCCAGTTAGAGAATACTAAAAAACATTTCGCTCAAGTCTAATTGGGAATAATTTAGTATTTTTACAAGAACAGGTGTTACAGTTTTGTGTCTGGCACATCGGGGTACAGAAGACAATTGGCAGCGAATCATGCGCAACTTGTTGCTCAGCTGTTTTTTGTGCGAGTCGGTATTTGTAAAGTTGCAAATTCTCTGCTTTCTGAAACGGCAACTTGTGGCAACTTTCGTGTGGGTTTTTCATGCCAGTCAACAACGCTGGAGTTTTACATGGCGAGTATAATTTTAGTTGTAGATAAAGAGTTCAATTTGATGTAAAATAAACACCCTTTATTTTTTCGACTATATTCCAATGTGTTAGGCAGTGAGAAGCTGTCATTGCAGCGGTGAATTGCAGAGCTTTCTAGCTGGGTCTGTGGATTCCCTGCCACTGGGAATTTTAGAGCCATAAATCTGTCCGCGCATGCAGAAGATAATATAATTATTCAGACATATTATAATTCAGATTAGTTATGAAATAAAATGGTTTATAAAATGCTGTAAATTATTAGTTTCCCATGTATTATTTCGGCAGCCAGTGCTGATTTATTTTTTAGTGCTCGCTGGTGCGTAGATTGTTCTAGGATATAGTTGCTGCAAAATTCCGTAAACGAGCATAACGTATTCCTCATGTAGACAGTAGTAAGAAATTCTATGCGTGGAGAATCCGTTTGCCACAGACAGATTTCTAGACACACAGAATAATTACCCAAATAGCAAGTTAAGTTTAATTCTGGCGGCATAATTGCGGTTGACTTCAAACGTCGAGGTAAAAATATGCAAGAGTTTAAATTAGCAGATCTACATCAAATCGCAGTTTCCAGTCTGTTTTTATAATTTCTCAGCAGAGTGGGTGCCCTGAAGGGCGGTTGTTATTGCTTGGCTTAAATGCCTGGCATACAGTACATAAACTGTCTGCCTAAAGTCGTCGCAACTAGAACTTGAGCAAAGTGTTGGTTATTATGCATAATTGGCAAATCCGCGAATGGGGGCAAGCCCAGTTACAATTCAGCAAAATAAGCTCGTGCCAATATGTGGGTCATTGATAATGTTGCTGACGGCTTGACCCGATATATGATACTTCAGTGCGCTGACTTACAACTATTGCTGCGACTGAACATTCTCCCGGCCGTTGAACAAGTGTTCAACCATCGCTAGTGCTGAACGCAAAACTGCGTGGGGTAGGTTCAGGTGATGGCTGCTCGTCGTTCTCTTGGTTGTTGCAGGTCCGTTGTCGTGGCTTCCAGTTGACGAATCGCCGTCGGAGACTAGATGCAATGATTAATATTATTGATATTGCTAACGCAGCATACGCTGCTACTTGATGATGCTGCACAGTGGTATATTGATTTGACCATGCTGTATCCTTTAGCTTAGCCAGCCGTTGTTGTAGACGATCCAATTCGTCTGATTCAGATGGTTGGGTTGCAGTCTCCTGAGCTGACTTTGATGTATCTTCCACAACGGGCGTTGTTATATTGCCAAAACGAATGTACGCTAGACGTGATTCGGTGATCATCGTGCTGAACGTGCTGAAATGGTGGATGGTATTCCCTTGCATACAGCTTGTAGTTATATTTGGTTGTGGGTCGCAAACATCCATCTGTTTCGTTGATGCGTTCTTAACCAAATCAAATCTGCTTTCGACTTAATAATCTCACAGAGTGTTTCAGATTTGTTGTTGAATAGCTGAAATTCACACCGATTTTCTGCGTTGAATGCGGCTTGATGGTTAAAGCAAATGTGTTCGTTGTTGGATAATACTAGACATTGCTCGTCCTCAGTAAGACCAATGAATTGATCAGCAATACGTAACT